>JAUTXW010000409.1:0-19973 GCA_030620095.1 Kuschelorhynchus macadamiae | reverse complement strand
AGAAAGTCCTTATGAAAGGCTTAGAGGATTTCCTGCAAAAAACGTAAGGTGGAAAGCAGTCAGCAACCGTCAACATCTGGGTTGGGGGAGCATGAGCCACAGCCGTCAACATCCGGGTTGGGTGGGCCGGTGTCACCTATAATCCGACAAAAAGAAGGATTACAAATTAAAGAAAGCAAAATTGATGACACCAAAAAAAATTCAGCCGACGCGGAGGTGGATCCAAATAATAAGGGGCCATTTCACAGGATGAAGACGGTGAGGTGATGGCACGATTGACCAATATGAAGACGGTTTGGGTGATCAATTAGATCAGTGTAGGAGAGAGGCTGTGCGGTGTAGAGAGGCTGACGATATGAGAGAGGCGAGCGACTGGGAGGACTCGAATGGAAAAGTATGAGCAACACTGTCTCTCATTCATACGCAAGTAAAAGAAATAAAAAAAAAATAGACTTGAATGTGTAGTTGTAAAATCGGCGTCTTGTGTTTACCATTCTATATTTAATAGGATAGGATAGTTTTTAAATATGTTTAGTACTAAGTTTTTAACCGAACATCACTGCGGGCGTTTCCCTTCCGATGTAGTTGAACCTTGTCGCTGGTGGGAGGGCTTCATCTTTATTATATAATCAAGCATTTTTTATTTGGTAATTCATTGAGTCAATTATTATAAAACAACCAACCAATACAACTACAAAAATCCTATATAGTATTGAAATTAATTTGAAAATAATAATAATTATTTCATCCTTTCTAAGTAATAAGATCGAATTGAATAAAAATATATTATGTCACATATCTATATATAACCCAGTCAATTGTGTGTGTGTCCTATTATGAAAATAAAAGTTTTAATAAACCAATATGTCTCTTATTCCAACGAAAATGTATTAAATGTTGCGAAAATGCGTACATAAACAATTATAAAATTTTTAATAATTTCGACCTATAATTAAAAATGTTTTCTTAGACCCCAAAAGATATAAACACATCAGAAACTCCCTTTAAGCTCAATTAAAATAGCACCTAAAAATTAGATAGGAAGTCAAAATGGTTTTTTGCCGTTTTAGACCACTTTTGGACGTTATGATGTCAAAACGGTGATAGATAGAAAAAAGTTTTAGATAAAAAAATCCTGAATCAAGTTGTTCCAAACGTCCACGGACCTACCTGCGTGGGAGTTGCATTTTGAGAGTTACGGACCTCTGAAGTCGGCGATTTACGCATTTATTGAAAAATCGCGATTTACGTGTAGATTTAAACACTATATACGAGAACGGTAGCTCGGACGGGAGCGCGCTGATGCCGGACGTAGGTCGTCTCGTTTATTAAAAAGTTAAATGGTGACGATATATCCCAACGCAGGCTTTCCTGACTTTGTCAACGCGCTGGTGCACATTTTTGTTTTGAGCGATTCCCGAGCCTTAGGGGGTGCGGTCGACTTGGGTTAAATGTAAAAGTTGTTCGCCTAAAAAAAAGTCATCGTTTGGTAAAGTTATCGTTGGTCTAGCTTTCGCCGTTACCGAGATACGCTTTTGCGAAGTTGACAAAAAAATTGCGTTTTTTGCTCAGCTACGTCCCCCGCACCTCCTGACAAATTTTTAAAAACTTGTGTTGTGTCAATCCAATAACCTAACCTAACATAACCTAACCTAACCTAACCTAACCTAACCTAACCTAACCTAACCTAACCTAACCTAACATAACCTAACCTAACCTAACTTAACCTAACCTAACCTAACTACTTAACCTAACCTAACCTAATCTACACTATTCCCATCTACACTAAAGCACTGAACAATCGAGCGGCACGCCAAAATTGAAAATTTTTCAAGAGACGAAAAAAAGTTTCAAATAAAAAAAGTTGACTTTCGAGAAAATCGAAAAAAAAAATCAATATTTAATTTTTTCTTTAAAATACTCTATACTTATATTGATAATTTTAAAAACTAGACAAATAACACAAACACATTAATAAAATCAGTATTTATTTATAAAATTATATATATATATATATATATATATATATATATATATATATATATATATATATGGTACAATTAAATATTGACATTCTATACATCGCCACCATCCATTTTGCACCATTCCGTAGTAGCATCTTCACGTAGTGGAGTCGGCATTCCCTTCCTGCGTATCTTCTGAAACATCAGGCACTACCCACCAACTACTGTCGGCTGGACCATCAAACTCACCACGTGGTGATGGTGGACTCCACCAACTTGATGAGTCAGGCAGACTGGCTTCAGCCGACTCCTCTTCCTGACCCTCCTCATCAGACGAAGATTCATTGCACAACAAATCTCTGACCCATTTCAACTGTTTCGTCGTCGTCGTCGGAATCAGACGAATCTGACCGGTTATTTAACCGCACTGTTTCAACATCAAATACCCAAGAGTTAGAAGAGCTGGAAGACATGTTCGTTTTGCAAACTGATTTGGAATATAACAGAAATCTTAAACGTCAACCTTATATATATATATATATATATATATATATATATATATACTCTTTGTATCTTATTATGTAGTCCGTTGCGCACCCAAGGTCCTATGACGTCGCATACCCTCAAGGTCGGGAATATAAACGCTCTCAGGAGGGTCGAATCTTAATTCAAGGACGAATAGAAAAGTCCTATGACGTCACCCACCATCAAGGTCGGGGAATTAGCAATGCTCTCGGGGTCGGATCTTAATTCAAGGACGAGTGGAAACCAAATTTTTATATTAATTTACCTTTTAGAACTTAGACTAAAATAAAATTCAAAATAACTGGTGCAATATGTTTTATTATTTAATTGTTGACATTAGTTGCTAAACTATCTATTACACATATATTAAGTTTTATATCAAAACACTAAACTATATAACAATATATGGATATACTAAGATATACTTTAACATATATGCCAAATATAAAGTATAATAATTATAAATAACTAAACGACTAAACAAGCTTATTTGATGCAGAACCATTTAACATATTATAACTAAAAAATAGAATCGTGAATTATTAATGCGAAAACTTTAGTGTCTTTAGGAAACCGACTGTTACGTGTTTCAAATTCAATCTTGACATCCACAGTTGACGAGTTTACAGCTTCCACCTGATGCGAGCAGTCAATAACAAACAGCGGATTTTTCATGTATTCGCCAAAATCCATCATTGGATCGTTAAATTCTCGACCATATTAACTGCTTTGGAAGTTTTCGTAGTTATAATAGGCCGCTGCATACAATTTCTTTGAAAAATCCAAATTCCATCTTTCATAGGGGAATACTGTTGAATTAAGATAAACTCGAATGTCACTTATATTTGCATTTGTAAATTCAGTCGCATCTTCTTTATAGCTATCCGCTTTTTCAATATTCTGAAATCCGATAATTAAATAACGAGGTTTCTCTAGACTTGTACTCGTTCTTATAGCCCAAACATCGGATGAAGTTTGTCGGAGAGCGGGAAGCTCGTAAAGATCCCACATACGGTAAGCCATTCGGATATTTGCATTATTACCACCTTTATTAATACGTGATAATAGTTTTAGCTTTTTGTCTATCCTCGGGAACAATGTGACGTATTTTCCACTCCAGTTTGTCAATTTTAATGTCGGCTTCAACTTCGCCAATATAACAGTTGTTAAAAGTGCGGGCAATTATTATAATCAATTCCTGTTTAATGTTAAAAATCCCCTTCGTATAATCCTCAGCAAAACCCATCAGATATTTTAGGGGTACTTTGCCAGAAAATACATTACTAGCGGTATCCACAATGTGTTGGTTTTCTTCATTTAGACCCCATCCGCATGTAAGAAGCGGTTTCAGCTGTGTACTACCAATGGAAACCATTGTTTTAAGGGCTGTAGTTACACCTGGTTTTCTGACAACTGCAACTTTCTCACCGCCTATCTCATATCGAATTTCCTCAAATAGAAAAGCTAATGAATTATTAGATAAAAAACACTTTTTTGTAGCGTCTTTTGGTTTAAATGTTCCTTCGACATATATGTAGCTTTCCGATATATCCAAAATTATGTCTTGAAAGTGAACTGGGATACGAATTTCATCGGAATTTTGGAATTTAGGTGATCCGTAGGGTTTATATGTATGTTCTTGCAGGCTTATGATAGAATTATTGAAAATAGGTTCAGTAAAAACATCAATTTTTTCACTACTTGTCATCATGTTCGTTGGCTTCGTACTTTCAAGCCGATGGATTGAAGAAATCTACGATCTTTGGCAGAGAGACGTTGATATCCTTTTGGTCCGACGTCGTGATCGTGAATGAGCTCTGTTTTAGCGACATGTTTCTTTTTATTAGGTTTCGTTATTGTTTGACATATCGGAGAAAACATGTACGGTCGGCGGTTGTAACAAAAACCCATCGTTAGACTAGTTTTTTTAGCTCCAGTTTAATAATAATCTTCTCGTCGTTGAAATCGATAAGATCACCGTTGTCGTCCAAGATGCGTAGAGTAATGTTGTCAATGAACTGACGTCCTTCAGGCTTCAACGGCAAATAAATAAGGTTTGTGGGTTCTTTCGTTATCTTATAACCAGGTTCAACATCAATATCAAATTCAAATAAAATATGACATTCTTGTGAGTTCAGGTATGCTCCAGAGATAATATTACAATCAACACGTATTATGCGTACTTTCATAATGTCTACTTGAGAGGTTGATTCATGTTTTTTGTTGTCCGTTGTTAACAATATACGATCAAATCCCAACATCCGACCAATGCAGTTTTCTCCTGTAAAATCCATAATGTATTTTGTTTTTATTTCACATTTCAATGTGTTATTATTGGGTGTTAATGAAAATATTTCATCATCATTATCTCTCGTGGATAGTTGTAGGGCAGTTTTCATTGCTTTTTCAATCTCGTGCACTTCATATACTCCGGGGGAATTGTTAACTTTATAGATGGTGAAGTTTTGTCATTTTTTTTCTTATATGCAAATGAATTATTGCTTTCATCAATATTAAAAATAGAATTATATGTGTAAAATCCAACAAGTGCAAGCCCATATTTATTGACTGTACTGAGTTCTAATGGTGGGTAAAAATCTGTACTTAACACGCTCGAGCGTCCTGTTAATGTGAATGTGTACGACATGACTGATAAAAAATCTACTGTTTTTAGCTTTTATTGTTGTCGACAGCAGTTTATATTGCTATAGGTTGTACACCGTTTACTTGGTTTTGAAATTTTAAACCAATTTTTTTCTGTTATTTTTACATCACTTATTTTACAGGAACAGCAAAACAATCTCCTAGGCGCTGGTCCATCACATTCATCTCCATTCAGATTCTGGTAATTATGATGGTCCGTACAATACTGATACTTTAACATGTCTATGTCACATTTCATGTGTTCTGGTAATTTATCCCAAACAAGTGCGATTTCATTTGGGGAACAAGCAATCATTACCTCCTTGGGTATGTTTTCTAACTCTTTAGAAGTCATTTTTAATAAACTACCGGAACGATAATAGGCTTTTAACGAAGACGCCATCTTTTTATAACTATCCCGATCCATTTGGGGGTATAAGACATATTGACTTTTACGATTGAGAGAGAAACTTTAAGCATAAATGACCGCACCAGACTGTCCCAAATTTTTGTTGTCGATCGTATGTATAGTAAATTTCCTTTGCTGCTTCCCCACCCATTCGCAGATATCGAACCAGTTCAGTTGGTGGTGGTAAATCACCAAAGCTGTCGTAATATGTAACTTCTGAATCATTCTTTCGATACGCCACCCAATGTGTTCCAAATCCCATTATACTGTCCAAATTAAGAATACCAGAATAATAATAATTTATTTTTTACCTAATACTAAATATTTACAAATTCCTAAAACTATTTATTTACAAATTCCTAAAACTATTTATTTACAAATTCCTAAAACTATTTATTTAAAAAAACTTATGGTTCAAACCCAAACACCCTCATTTCCTCTTTTGTTAGACATATAGTCTAACAATGTCTTCCAAATCTTCATCTTCTTCCCCAAAGTCCCCAAAAAAGTCCTCTTCGTCAGACGTGTCTAGGGGGGCCTCTAGGTTGGATGCTGTGGAAGAAGAAGAAGATGGAGAAGCCGCAACCGCCCATTGCTGCCCTTCTTGACTAAACTGCGGCGATGGAGACCGCAAAATGTCAGAAGGGCCAGCTTGGTCGGGGACCTGCAAAATCCCCGATGGTCCTGCTGTCTGCGAAATGTGCGGAGATGGATCAGCTGGGGTGGTTGCTGTTGTATCCTCTTGCGGTGGCGTATTAAGCCTTCTCCTAGCACTGGGTGGTGACGAAGTTGGCCATGTTATTTGCTCATACATCACAAAATTATTGCACCAATTACAAAGACCCCTCGTTCCAACTAGCACATCATAGTGCTCACACATAGCACACCTCTGCATCCCATTTATCGAAAATGGCCGGACAATCGCTATCGGCTTTTCTGGTACTGCATTCTTTGTGGAACTAGATTGAGATTGACACTGAGACATTTTAAACTTCTTTTTTATTACACGTAGCTATAGTATATATACAGATTGTTCAAGGTTGTGTTTGCAACGTCACACAGTTATGAGGCGTGTACATTCGTTTGGGGGCGTGTACATATAGATATTTCAAGGTTGCGTTTGTGGGCGTGTACATATAGATTTTTCAAGGTTGCGTTTACAAGGACACACAGAATGCATGTGAATAGGATTTGGGTGTTATTTTCTCGGAGAATTTAAGAATAAACAAATAACACAAATACATTAATAAAATGATTATTTATTTACAAAATTATTTTTGCATGATACATATAATTGTTTACATTCCTATTTGTTTTTCACAGTTTTCATTCTCTATATCGTCAACATCCATTTTCTCCCATTCTTCAGTATCATCTGCGGTATTGTCTACACGGTCCAAAATATCTGCACCATTTTTCACGACTTCATTGATGTTTTCCGCTGAGACCAAACCATACTTTGATAACAATTCCTTGGGTAAATTTGGTATTTCGACAACATAGCTTTGGAGACCTTCGTCGATCATTTCCACGCAAAACTCGTCTAAGTTAATGGAACCATACAGGTATCTTTCACACAAATGAGCGCCTGACATGAAATTAATTACATCTTTCATGTACTTTCTATATTGACTGACTGTTGATTCAACCGCCGACCCATCATAGGTTGCAAAATGTAATATCTCTTGTGCCGCATTTCTTAACTTATGCGACAAACACATAATGTGAGAATCAAGGTCTTCACTTGGTGTGATGGTACTATTGCTGTCACACATCTTTCAAACACTAATTATTAAAATGTCTGTGTATTCTGATTTGTAAAATAATTACCAAATTGTTAATTAACCCAAACACCCAATTAAGAACCCAAATTAAAAGACGAAAATAATACCAAATTAAGTAAATATTTCTAAATTTTGTTTATTCTATTAAGCACCAAAATTAAAAGATGAAAATAATACCAAATAAGTAAATATCTCTAAATTTTGCTTATTCTAAACACCCAAATTTAAATATTGATCTACTAGTATTAGTGCCTGAGATTACTCGCAAGCTCTGCCCCAAATAAGTTAAAGTATACATCCCACCCGACTTATTTATAATTTCGATAACGTCTTCAGAAATGGTTTCGACAACACGCTTTGGTAAAAAAGTTTGAAATGTTTTATCATGCGTTTTGTCGTACAATGTTGCATGAAAAGCTTTGCCAAACCGTGTCATCTTTAAAGCAATATTTTGAACTATAAAAACTTTCCCAATTGTTAATGATGAAAATTTTCTTTGTTCAACAAAATCTATATCCTTATTAAGCATTTCGTTAATTTCACCCAAGTTTAATTTTGCACTCATTGTTGAAAAAATGTAAAAGATTTAATATAAAAACACAGTATTACCGTAAATTTAAAAAATTGAATCAGAATACACCACACAATAACTTTTTAATGATGAAATCACTTGTGACCGCACAAACAGTGTACCTCTTTTTAGCTTTGAATGGCGTCAGCCTTGGTTTTAATAGCTAACACTCAAGGTCGCATGACGTCACATCCTCTCAAGGCCAAACTACCCAGCACACCTGGCCTCTCAACGTCATGGACAAGTATCGAAAAAGCGTGATGCGCGCTCAAGGTCATATGACGTCACATCGCCTCAAGGCCAAACTACACAGCACACCTGGGCTCTCAAGGTCAGGAGTAGTGGTGGGGGGTGAATCAGTTCCCGTATTTGATATCTACTATTATATATATACATATGTATATATATATATATATATATATATATATATATATATATATATATATATATATGTGAGTGTAATCCGTTTATCCAAAACTATCGATGTTCTTGGCTACCTTTCTATATCATCAGATGTCGGTATTGTTGTAAACTTATCGATAACTATCTATACTTTATTATTTATTTATTGTTCTTCGATATGCCGCTGACCTAAAAAAAAAATTGGTTAACTGTGTTTCTGACTTCCAGTTTCACCAGTACGATAAAAACTAGTTGAAAGACGAGCGTCAACAAAAACAAAAACAAACAAGAGCCACTAAGAGGGTAAAGACAGCTGAAATTTTTTAAGTTTATACCCTAACACAATTCGGATAAGCCGCGCGAGGCGAAACTGCGCTGATATCATAAAGATTGGTTTTGTTTGTTTTTGATTTTGTTGGGGCTAGTCTAATTGCACTGCTCTTCCAACTAGTTTTTACCGTACTGATGGCGCTGAAATGCAGAAACGTGACTAAGGGGAGCCCAATAATGTCTTGAGCGGTTGGTTAAATATTTTGAGCCGTTGGCTAAATTATGGCTGAGTTGGCTATTAGTTGGGAAATTACGAGACATATTTACAAATAACCAGAACCGGCATGCGTAACCGCGTTCTGACCAGTTATCTATACTGAAAATATTGTCATACAATATAAAACGCATGGCTTTTTTTATTTTGAGCGTTAATAGTTGGTTGTGACGATCATCTTTTTAGTTGGTTTTTTTATTTCGTCTTTGTTTATCAAAATACCAATTTGAAACTTTGCGAACACGTTTTGGGACGTTATTTGTCAATTTGAAACCCATATTTGATAATTTTTCTCAATTCAGGTTTAATCGGAACTGGTGTCATCGCATTTTTAAATGAAAACCCCCAAATTTTTATTTCTATTCCGATAAAGTGTGAAATTCTCTAAATGTCAGTTTTTAGATTATTTTAGAATCGTTTAACAATGGTGGCGCAATAGGCATTTGTTTTATTTTTTATCTCATATATTGAAAATAATATAATATAATACGTTAATAGCTCGATGATTTAAGTTTTTTTAGAAAAATGAATTATTCCAAAAAAAAAAAACATTAGTCGCGTCCTTCAATAACTGTCAAGCTAAACCTGCTTTAAAGGATCTCTCACATTTCTTATGGAAAATGACGTTCCGTGAATTTTTCAATTTTTTTGATGTAATCTAGACCTTGATGTCCTGATCAAAAATTCTAATGGACACATTAACATAGAGGATGTTAGATAATCAAATAATGATTACCATGGCTCTGGATTTGGAGAGACTGTAAGTGGACTGTATAATTTATGTGTAATCAAGTATTAAGTATAAAATAAAAAATGTCAAGTAACCAAAATTAAATCAAATACAAATATAAAACAAGATAGATGTCGGCCAAAACAACAATTTAATGATAATTAATCCCGGAAGTATAATAGGCACTCACCCGGTACTGGTCTGGCTATTTGGTCACTGCAGCAGGAAAGTGCATCTACATGTACTTAAAGCACCGAGTCGTGGCGTGCTGACCGGCGTAAGAATTGAACAGCGACACTCGATGTGGGGTTGCATTTCTGGCATATACAGACACTTAGGGATTATGATTTATTAAGGGGGGTTATAACAAAATAAAATAGGCTTTCCAATTTATACTGTTATACGACCCTTTAATAAATGAATAAATACGGAACATACAGTTTTACACTTTACCCAAATCTTAGGTAAAAAACATGCGACAGGATGACGAAAAATTAAGAAAAAAAATATACGAACATAGATGGTTGGTTGTTGATGTATATTGCACATTATTCACCCTGTATACCAGAAGAACTAAACCGTTTTCGAACCTATCTTCAAACACATTTTTTTCTTATTTTGGGAAGTACTATAGGTACGCTAAATATATTGAAATTTGGTGACTTGTTCTCCCCTTGAATTTTCCGAAAGTAATTTTCTCTAAAAAGTGTAAGAGATCCCTTAAACCTCTTTAGTGAATCCGGCCAGGGACGTCTTATAGTTTTGACAGTTATAAATATTTTTTTTGTTAAGCCTGTGTTATAGATTGAAAAAGTTTGCGTCTTGCGTCGCTCTTTGAGCTTAGGACGCTAAACTAACCTTACTTTTATGTTTATATTTATGGCCTTTGTGTGTAATGCAATTTTGTCTTGCTTGTTTTTAAGTTTATGTGCGTTTTTTAATTTACTGAGAATGGATAATCAAAATCATGTTAATGATGCCTAATAAAGACTAGGCATTGTGGACATATAACGCCAACGTCCATTCACGCTAGCCGCTTCCGTAAAAATTAAAGATCACCATCTTTTCGGCGGCTAGCGGAAACTCAAACCGATGACGGCACTAATATAATCATACCCACTGCTTTAAGTGAAGTAAACTTCAAGGACACTGCAAACGGTGACGCAAGACGCAAACGTTTTCAATCTATAACCCAGGCTTTAATCAACAAAAAATTTATTTCGTATAACTAAACCTAATATCATTTTAAATATCACATTGGCATCTAAAGGTGGCGTTTTTACTATGAATGTCACATACAAACATCAAAAAGTTACTTCACATATTGTTGTAATCGTATGATGCAGCATGGTGTTTCTTATATGATACGATTTAAAATTTTGTCGTAATAACAATTGCTCATTTCAGTCCAAACCATTATCTTTATTTAAATATAAAAATATTTATATAAAAAATTAAAAATATAAAAGTCCCATTACGCTTACGCTTTCTCTTCTAGCGTAGAACATAGTAAAATTCATTAACAGATTCAAATTCAAATGTGTTTTGAGCTAACGTTGAAATTGAAAACAACAGACTTGTATATCATATACGGAGATTATCAAAAAGGTTGACTGCCCAATACCAAAGGTTATTATTCCGAAGGTAAATAAGAATAGACTTCTCTGCGTATACATGGGTTGCCTAAATAAACATATTAAAAGAATATATCACTTAATATCAACAAATGATGATATTATTGTACTTTAATGGAGACCAGATTTAGCAAAGTCTATTTAAAGAAAGAAGCAAGAATCTAGAACCCTTATAAAAGCAAACGAGAAAATATATTTCACATATAAAAGCTTCGTTCCAACACCTCGAGTTACCGTCAGACGTACGGTCAGAAAATTGCACTGTGAATCGGTCCGTCGCGCAGTTCCGTAACCATACTAAGGACGATTTTACGATGTGTTCGAACAAAGCTTTAAATGCCATTGTATCTCGACTTCTTATGAAAATGACAGAAAAGTAGGGTTGTACGATATATGGAATCCATCGATATATCGAATGATATATCGATATAGTAAAAATATCGACACATTTCCATCTATATATCGAAATTACAGAATCTTTTATTACAATATGTCAAAGTTGTCAATGTAGGGTGGTGAGACCATGTCTCATGAGTCGTGTTGTTTATGTTTATTTTTTTCTTTTAATAAAAATAAAACTACTGCAATGTTGTTACATCATTTATTAATGAAAATAAACCGTCTTTTAAAGTTTTAACAGCCTTTGATTATAAAACTAGCATAAAGAACAAAAAAGTTATTAACATGTACAAAACACATGAGAAAATGCACAGTATATTACATTAGTATTTCTTCGATCCGTTTTTTTCCCATTCACATCAATCACAAATTAATCACAATATTTATTTAAAGTTCATGTTTTGCAGCATTGCAGCACTAGATGGCGTGTATTCTGAATTAACTGGGAGGCCATCAATATATCGAACAGAAACCATCGATGGTAAAATATTGATATCGAACCTTGATATATCGATGTTTTCGATATATCGATATATATCGTGCAACACTACAGAAAAGCAGTGTTACAGTGTTGCCGTTTTGTTACAATTGTAACATTTGTGTTACATTTTAGCCAAACTTGTTACACTGTTACATTAACTACTTAAATTGTTACATTTTACTATATTTCAAGCTAACCATCTTATTAAATTTGTATTTAAAATTTTACAACATTTTAGAACTAAATAAAAACATGATACAATAAAAAAGAAAAAATAAGATAGTGATTAGTGAAAGTAAAATTAGTTATGTAGGGTTTCTCTTTGACGAGGTTTTGATTTTGACCTTGGCGCTATCGGTGATATGCGGAACTAACTCATAGTGTATTCATATCCTTTACTAACTAATAACAGTAAACAGAGACGAGAATAAGCTCATTTTACATCACTAATGTCATATCGCAAAAACTTCCAAAGTTAACTGTCAATACTGTCATGTCAATGAAACCACTTTATCTCTGAATTTAGGTTAGGAAAACAAAAACAAATTTGAATTTGCGGCAATTTGCATGATTTCTGATTTGCCTGTTTGGTGTTTGCCAGATTCCAGATTGCCAGAGACAGGTTGCAATGGACAGGTAGGAATTCTATTAGATTTATTCTAAAATATTACTTATTTTATGCCTAACAAAGAATAATATATTTACTAATATACAAATGTATTGTAGGTTTGTAATAAGGAAAAAGCAAATGGTAGAATCCCCTTATTCCCCTTGCAAGGCAACTTCCTCCATTTCTCCTGTAACACAGGTTCAAGTTAATCAAGTTGATGATCTTGATCCTGTTATTCCTAGCCCCAGTACCAGCTTGTCAAATGAAACACAAACGCAGGAAAGTAATACGAGAACTAATAAAAAGGTTAAGCGAAATTTTCGAAAAGAATGGACAATCACTTTCAAGTGGCTCGATGTGCGTGATAATGGGGATTTTTATTGTAAAGTATGCAATAATACTCTAAAAGGCGGAGTGCCTCATTTCAAAAGACATCAGAATAATTCATTGCACAAAAGCAACTTGGAAAAAGCAAAAAACACTCCAAAAATAACGAACTTTACTAAAGCAGATGAACAAATCCAAAAATCAGTTAGAAGGGCAGAGCTTAAACTGATAGCATTCATCAATGAGCATAATTTACCTTTCCTTCTTATGGACCATCTCATTTTATTATTAATATCTATTTTCCCTGATTCTGATGTTACCAAAAAATTAAAATGTAACAGAACAAAGGCCACAAAATTAACCAAAGATTGCTTGGCTCAAGGGCAACTAAAATTTGTGTCTGCTATATTAACAAAACAATACTTTTCCCTAATAATTGATGAGACTACAGATATAAGTACACAAAAATCTCTTGTTCTAATAGCTAGATATTTTGATAAAATTAACCAAAGATGCAAAGACATTTTTATTGGTCTTTTAAGAGTACAAAACTGTACAGCCCAAGGAATATATGAAGCAATTTGTGAGTATTTTATAAAAATTGAGGTTCCTGTTCAAAATTTATTAGGCTTTGCTTCTGACAATGCTGCTGTGATAATGGGTAATATTGGAGGTGTGCAAGCTCTCTTCAAAAACATTCTACCAAATATTTTTGTGCTTGGGTGCGTATGTCACAGTTTTCACCTTTGTTCATCAGCAGCAGCAAAAAAGCTCCCACGGAGTGTAGAGGATTTTATCAGATCAATATATAAGTATTTCTCTCACAGCAGCAAACGTCAGGAAAGCTTTCAGAAATTTCAAGCATTTTGTGACTTAAAGCCACACAAGATGCTTCACCCTGCTCAGACTAGGTGGCTGTCTTTACAGGTAATAAGGGTCTACACATTGATTTATGGTGCTCGGGCCCGAGATAATCGTTTAATTACTATCTTTCTTTGCTGGCCCCACTATAGTGTGAAAAGTGATTTATTTTTTGCACTGAATTTAACTTTGGTTATTTTCTCTTTTTCAGGCTGCTGTAGATAGGGCCTTAGAGAACTGGGATGCTCTTACTCTGTATTTTAGAGGGGTATGGCACAAAATTTTCACTTACCGGATATTTATTTAATGATCAATAAAGTATACTGAATTTCGAATTCATCAAGGCGTTGGAGACCCTAAGAGTTGGAACAAGCTGGGGAGAATAATAGTAGAGGCCGACAGCAACAGTGGAGAAGGGCTGGGTTAAGATCTAAATATTTTGCGCCACGTAATTAATTATTACTCTACTTTATCAAATAAGTTAATGAAGTACTAGGCCGATAATAATTACGAATTATCGCCCAGTGTTGCACAACTCTAGCGATTCCAAGCAACGAAAAACCAAAATATTATCTTATACCAATGAGCTTACCTTCACAGAATACCAAATAATTAATTAAGATATGAGGGTCTCACTTGTAGGTAGGTAGCAGCAGTAAAACGCAAAATTTTGTTTGAAATCATATACTAATATCAAATAAGTTGTTCTTTTTGTTTTTTTTTTTAAAGTTACTTCAAGTACAATAATAGTATATGTAGGTATGGTCCAAACGCGGGCCAACAGCGATACAGCTATAATATGTACTAAGCTTCTAATCTTAATTATTAAAATTACCTGCAGCTTAAGAGAAATCGATATTGTACACAAGAAAATGAATAATAAAAAAAATATAAATATGACAATGGTCAACAGTATGCAGGAATATATAAAAATATAGTACCACGGTCGATATTATGACGCCATAAATCGTGAGTGCAAAATCAAATACAAGTCAGTGAAATACATCAAAAATTATAAATAGAATCAAAACAAGTTATTAAAGGCCACTCGATAAGCCAGTCAGCTCAATAATAAGGTAAAAAGTTTAGTTTAAAATTAGTAAATAGATTTTGATTTTTAGTGAGAAAAATTAATTTAAATTTGAATTTGTAAATATGAAGAACAAATTAATAAATTGGCTAATTGACTGTATCGAGGAATTTAGCTTGCAAAAGATATAATAGTTGAAATTTTAATTATTTGCTACGGTTACTTATCTGGACGTCCTCCAATAGCTGTGGCCGTTAGCTGTTCAGACCTTCAGGCGAAGAAATGTCACCTGGACTCAGGCGTATACAGGTGGGAGCAGCACC
Source organism: Kuschelorhynchus macadamiae (assembly GCA_030620095.1). Lineage (NCBI taxonomy): Eukaryota > Metazoa > Arthropoda > Insecta > Coleoptera > Curculionidae > Kuschelorhynchus > Kuschelorhynchus macadamiae. The sequence goes on along the minus strand of JAUTXW010000409.1, from coordinate 4,736 downwards.
AGCTCCGATGCTGAACGTGAGTCTCTTGCCTGGTCAGGCAAGTTGGCAATCCCAATAACTGATCCAAAGAAAAATCCAAATTACAGGACTTGATCGTCGTCGTGACGGAAATCCCTTGGAATAATATCCAAACCAAAAAAAAAAACCCTAAAGAGAAAACATCCCTTAGCAAACATTAAACCATATCCAAATATAGCCCAAAATGTAAACAAAAATTAAATAAAATATGCAAATAAAATAATATTACCTCCTTCTGAGGGTTTTCTAACCAAAATGGAGTCTGGGTCTAGCAGTTGCCTAATGCTAAAAACGGAATCAACGAGTGGTTGTCGATGGTCTGGACAAGTGCAGTGGGCTTCTTACGAAGTCTTGACTCTAAATTTAAAGAAATAAAATGTCAACCCAGACCGAAGATGTTCAACAAAATGGCGTATGGTCATGGAAATGGCCACTAAGAACCATACACGGGCATTATCATATTATTAAATAATCAAATATACAAAAACTCACCGGAATCTGCTATTCCAGGTGCCAATATGGCAAGTCAGCAGGAGGATATCCTCTAAAGATGGTGGAACGAGGATTTTAGAGTGTGGCGGCCATTTTCACAATTCTCCCTCGTGGGTGCGAACTTCCTCTGTCCAAAAAAAACCCCAAAGTGCCCGAATAACAACTTTAGAACTTTCAAATCCAAACAGGAACTATTTCGCAAAAGATGCTCATCAATAAATCTCGTAAATACGATCAAGCCAGGCTCTACTTGAAAATTATGATGAAGGCATCAGAAAATGGACCGCGCACCACACTGCTGACTTGAGACTCACCAAGCAGGAACAAATTTTTGGAGCAACAGGTCCAAAATGTCTCGCCATGTTGCCACGATTCCACTCATAAAATCCTAGTTAAGACTTCAATTCTTTATCAATAAGCAACCAGTCATACTTAACACCAAAGGCACAGCAAATATCCGTCAATTAAATATCCAAAGGTCAAATCCGAGAAATAGAAACAATATATAAAATTCATTGTTTCAGAGCCACAGTCAGGTAAAATGTCACATCCGATATAAAAATTCTGCAGTCACGGGATCGGAAACTTATTCATGATCCGGCAACTACGGTCACAGATTGCTGTTGTAACCACCGGAACCAGTCGATAAAACTAGAAATGACTAGAAATACGTCGGCATCACGGAGGGCAATATTACCGGAAAACTTATCATAAAAAATCACTCACAAAACTATACTTGGGCATTCCAAAAGAACCCCAAATTACACCATTGTAAGCCCTCGAAAATAATAACAAAATCTAGACCTGCCATAATGCATCCGACTCATCTGAATAATTCTTTCCCAAAATTGACAATGTAGCGCCCTCTTTTGTAGGAACCTACGATACGACCAAATGCGCCTGATAGAATACTGCGATGTGTGCAGGAGACCGAGGAAACTGCCCCGACCGTCCACTTCCACCGCGGTACCTTTCCAAAATTAACGACAGAAAAATCGATAATCGAACCGTAAGCCAGGCTATTGATAAACGAGACCTGGAGATGTCGTGACACATCGATCAGTTGCGCGGACCTATACAGTGTAATTCTAATATACTTGTTTTATTTCAGTTCGCACTAACTGAATCCAAAATTCTGTTCTCTAAAAATCGAAACGGCAGAATCGCACAAGAATAATCATTAACATATTAAATCCATAGTGCATTAAAAGAAGTTTTCGTAGTTTTAAAAGACAAACGTGATAGGAAAGCAAAATTGTAAATTCAAAAATGATTAATATTTAGTAGTATTATTATCTAAAAATTTGTTTATTATATAATTATTTAAATAGTTTAATATTATTATTAGCATGCTATAAGTCCGAAATTATCAAGTTACAGGGGAATGTTTTGAAGAGGACCTTAATTCAACGAAAAATATATTTTGAACTGCCTAGAACACCCAACGTACAAAATGTATTTTTTTTTTCTGTCTTACATTTTGGATTTAATAAACAAATTAAACCTGGAATTTCAAGCAAAAAAACCGAAAATTTTTAATTTAGCTAATAGGGTAAGTGATTTATTCCGTATCATACTACGAAACTACTTAAAAAAAGATTACATTGATAATACAGATTTTAATTTTATTGATTGTAAAAACCCTCGAAATTTTCTTCCAATGGAATAAATATATTTTGGTGCTAAAACTGAAGGCTTAATGACAAATTATATTATCGATAAAAATGAGCTTCATAACTTTAAATTAAGGGCATTAGATTTCTATATTGAACTGGCCTCTCAAATTAAAAATCGTTTTGACTTCTCCGACCCAATTTTGAATTTTTTAAAAATACTAAATCCAGAGGTGGCCTTATCAGGTGAAATAAGTAGTATTTTATTACAAGTTCAGACACATTTTCCCCAGCTTGTAGCTGACATAGAAAAATTGAATATTGAATGGAGAATGTTGGCAGATCTCTCAGAGTTAAAAAAAATTGACACCTCTGACTTAGAATCATTCTGGTCCAATATATTTTTAATGAAAAACAATATTGATGAATTAATGTTTCCATGTCTAACAAATTTAATGCAAAGTCTGTTATCTCTGCCCCATTCATCTGCTGCGGCAGAACGGAGATTCTCCCAAGTTACTTTACTTAAAACGAAACTTAGAAACCGCCTTGAGATCGACACTTTAGACACTATATTACATATCAAAGAGATGCTAAATGACCAATGCTGCTATAAATGGGAACCATCACCTAATCACCTTCTTTATTAAATCAAAAGATTAAATATTAGTTTCTAATAATTGCAATATTTTTTTATCTATTTATAACTATACTTATTTGTCAAAAATTCAATCGTTTGTAAAACTTGTAAATATGTTATTTATTAATATTAGTTGTTTTGCCCAAGTCTGATATTATTACCAAATACTTATATTTTGTTAACTCCTTTGTTTTGTTTATTATGAAATCCGAAGTCTGTAGGATAGTTTATAGTATAGTATACTATATTATTATTATTATGGTTTGTTTTGTTAACCATTTTTATTAAGAAAGTTTTGCGTTATTTTTTTCTATCTATTTTATCATGTGTGTTAAATGCTACTTCATACATTTAGATCATACCAGACCTATATAAGAGTGTGAAAAAATGTATTTTAGGGTAATTGTTTTATTTAAAGTTCCTGACAACCAAAATAGCCTATTTTAGAGCTGTAAAAATATATACGCATGTGATAATTGTGATATTATGTTCTAAATATATTATTAAATAAAATGTTTTAAAAACTGTGTTTTATTATCTATTTTGTTCATCTATTTGTTGCTAAAATCATCAGAGCTTACGTAGATGACCATTAAAAATGTGATAGTAGGAAACCAAAATATCTTGCTGACCTAGATTATATTCTTATCATTTAGGGATGGGATAAATTAAACGGTTATTTCAAAAAAAAAATGGCGTATAGGAGTGTAAAAACACTACGAAAAAAATGGCGGCTAAGTGTAAAACAGTACGAAAAAAATTGCGGCCAAGTGTAAAACAGTACGAATTATATTAATTATTAGTTTCGTTCCAACTGCTAGTAAAAGATCGTTTGCAAACTGTAATTTACAGCCAGTCAATTCAATTTTCAAATTTGCCACATTGTGTCAAATTTGAAAAATGAGTTGACTGATTGACTTACAGCCAGTCAATTCAATTTTCAAATTTGCCATATTGTGTCAAATTTAAAAAATGAGTTGACTGATTGACTTTATTGTAAATTACGGTTTGCAAACGATTTCTTACACTGGTTGGAACGAAACTATTATAATATTCATCGGAGATTTTACTACAAGGTAGGTTTGCAACACATGTTACAGTTTAGATGTAATGAGTGTTGCCTACTGCATGTCAGCGGACTTATTATAGTTTAAATTTTGCCACTTTGGACTTGGGAGCGCTGCGATCTTAAATTGAATTTCCAATACGAGAATACGAGTATTTCACTTTTTTTTTCAGTGTTATTCCTCTAATCATAATCTGTGTTATAAAATTCTTAAAAATACTTCTTTAAACAAGAAGTAAGGTATTTTATAAAGCATATATCATAAAATTCTTATATATTTAGTATTAATAAAAAAAGTTACATTTTATTGTAATTTGTTACATTTTAAGCGGTTTGCCTGTTACATGTATAAAACTTATTCTGGCAACACTGCAGTGTTAACTTCTATAGAAAGAGCCTTATATCACACACGTGTTGAAAGAGTTTTCAATTCAACACGTATCTTGAAATAGTATTATATATAACAAGTGGCTAAAAAGTTGTATTTTTTACAATATGTGCCATTCCAAGCCCTCGAGTAAAAAAATACTATCTAGCCATGAATTATTTACACTATTTTTTGTCGCTATTTAAGCTTAGGTTAAAAAATCAATAATATCTTTCAAACAATGATAATCTTAATAAGTTTGAACGCATTTTTTTATCACAAAAAGTGGATAATGTATAAGGGGGTATTGTTACTATAGAGACGTAATTTTGTGATTGATTATTGGCTGTCAAAACTTTAGAGTTTAAAAGTGTTGCTCGTGTTAGAGTGGCCAAAAATGTGAAATTTTCGTAGAGTTGTTGCCAAAAGGGTTTAAACTGTTAAAAAAATGATGATGTATTTTAGGTGGCTTTTTACGTATTCAATATAGTGATCGTGGGATTTAAAAGGGTTTTTAAGGTAAAATACTTGATTGAGTTA
>JAUTXW010000408.1:0-19532 GCA_030620095.1 Kuschelorhynchus macadamiae | reverse complement strand
AAGAAAACGTCAGACAGTTGTGGCCAATCAAGACGAAGAACTAAACATTTTATTATATTTCGAAGGTTAGATCCTTTTCTTTCTCAAATTTCATATCAAAAAAAATTTATTTCTTTCTAGAAAACCCTAATAATTTAATAGAACATGCCAAAAATTTCTTCGGTCGGTCTGCCAAAAAAATTTACTCAACTTTAAAAAAGTATAAGTATTATGCTTATAGAACATTGCCTGTTCAATATTTAAGTGAAGAGCAAAAAAATAAAAGAGTGGCATTTTGTCAAGAGATGCTAGTGTTGAAGGGAGAAGATAGAAATTTTTTTAAGAAAGTTCTGTGGTCCGATGAGTGCACTTTTACGACGGCAGGGGTATATAACCGCAAAAATGTTAGGTATTGGGCTACAACTAACCCCCGAATAACCAGGGAAATTAAATTTCAAGGACGGCAGTCCCTTCATGTATGGTGTGGTATTTTAAGTGACCAAATTATTGGCCCTATTTTTTACGATGAAAACCTGTCCGGGCAAAAATATTTGGAGATGCCCACCAACGAAATTGAAGAGAGGCTGGACGATCTACCCCTAAGGCAGTATAATCAAATAGTGTAGCATCAAGATGGCGCCCCACCACATGATGTATTGCCAATTATAAGATTTTTAAATAAAAAATATAATTTATGGATTGGACGTACTGGGCCAATTCGTTGGCCATCGAACAACCCAGACCTGACGCCTCTGGATTCGTTTCTGTGGGGTTACCTTCAAAACAAGGTTTATGAGCGGGGAAATGAAAACGTCGAGATGCTCCGCAGAAAAATCATCGCCGCTATAAATGATCTCAATTTTAATAATATACAGTTTATAGTTAATACTATACAAAAAATTGAACAAGACTATAAAAATTGCATTAATAATAATGGAGGTCATGTTGAGAACCTATAAAGTATAATTATTAAATTTGAAGTTAATTAACAGGAAACTTTTTTGTTGTTATTGTTATTGTATTTGTTTGTTGTTTATATTAATTTGTTATAAAATATATAATTTCTTCCTCGCTGTACGCCATTTTTTGACAAGTAAGACCCACTAACAGTAAATAATAATGGCGTCTGATTCAATTGTTTTTTAATAAATGTCAAATATTCACAATGCAGCGCCTACCATGATATTTTGAATGTCTTATTATTTTGATGTTTAGAGCCCGATATTTCAATAACGCCTTATTTAAACATATATATATATATATTTGAAATCAGAAAATTTCGCTCTTTTTAACTGTCAATTCGTATACAGGGTGTTCCATAAGAAAAAAAAATGACCATCTGTCAAAATTTGACATTTACGGATGAAAAAAAAAATTTTTGACATCAGATTCAAAAATTTCAAGGAAATCCCTAAAACTTTTGTATTTGATATTTTTTTGTATCTCTTAAAATAACTCTTCGAAGGGGGGGGGGGCAATATATGAGGAAAGACCCTGTACAGCTCTAATACATTATTTCTCTTTCTACGGCATACCCGAACGGATAATAATGGACAACGGTTCTGAATTTAAGAACAACACGGTACAAGAGCTTCTAAAAGCTCACAAAATAGACATACATTTTACAACACCGTTCCATCATGAATCTAATTCCCCCGTAGAACGCTTCCACTGGACAATCATATAAGACCTACGTAGAGAGAGATTAAGAGAAAGATTCAAAAAGGAAGACACAAAAACATTAATGAAATATGCCCTGATAGCATACAATAATTCCATACATTCGTCAACCAAATACGCCCCATTTGACATAACATTTGGACATACCAATTCTAGAGACCCGTGCGACTTAATAAAAACAACTTTTTATGCAGATTATGTATCGAATCACAACGACAAACTAAAACACCTTTATGACGACATAAAAAATACCTTACAAACTCAAAAAGTTTTAGGAAAATAGTAACCTCCCTAAAGAACTCAACGACCTATAAAAAAGAATTTTACAACTCATATAATCTAGCTTCTATTCTCGAAAATAAAATCAAATCACAAATAACACAGATAAATCCTATAGCATTTAGAAACAGAACAAAAAGAGGACTTGTAAATGGCTTTGGCTCGATAATAAAATCTTTAACAGGTAATCTTGATCAAGATGATGCCGAAAAGTACGACAAGGCAATCTCATCGATATTTGCGAACGAAAGTCATTTAAAATCAGCAATGCAAGGGCAAATAACCATAATACAAAAATCTAATAAACTATTTCAAGAAATTTCAAAAAAATTAACACAACCATCTTATCTTAGAATCGCGTACCCTACAAATAGAAGAAGTCCTTAAACACTTAGAAACAAAACAAATGGAGACAAACCACTATTTTTTTATACATATGCTAATTTCTCAAATAACAACATCTTTTCAAGAACTTTACGATCCTAGAAAAAATACAAATATCAATAACATTTTCTAAATTAAACACATTTCATAATTCAATTTTAGATCCCAACGACCTCTTTAATGAAATAGAATTTGTAACAAACGAAATAAAATCTGGTAAACTCCCATTTCTTCCAAATCTCGAAAATATTCTTATTTTTGAAAAAATATTACAAATCAAAAGTTATTCAAAAAGAAATCAAATAATTTTTATAATAGAAGTGCCTATTGTAGAAAGCAATATCTATGTACCACCTCTATCCTTTACCAACCCTTTCGTCAAATTACTTCAAAATGATATTCCCTCAATCCAAATACCTTATCCTCAATGAGCGGAAGTATGCCTCATTTAACCAACAATGAACTCAACCCAGCGCCCATCGGTCAAGAACCTCCATGCGAAGTAGAGATGCTCAAGTTTATCCAAAATATAACTCAATGTCACCAGATGAAAATTGAAATCCAAGATGTCAAAATTGAGAAACTAGAAAGGCAAGAATGGATGTTAATAATTCCAAAGCAATTAGTAGTAGTATAACAATGCGGTGCGAATAAAGATAATATTCCACTTAAAGGAACTTACATCCTCGAAATGAACCCAAGCTGTGAAATACACAGAAACAACCTATTATTAAAGACGTACCAAGACCCCAAAATACACTTCAAAAACATCGAACTTCCACAAATAAATCTGAAGTATTCGAACGAGGAGTCGGTTCCAATAAAGTTTAGTAACTTTGAACTAAGCTCTTTAAATCTCAACGAAGCAAGAAGAATCCAAACAGCACTTGATGTTCAACACCAAAAATTAAACGAAACCCTTTATCAGCCCGTATACTTCCACAAACTCAGTTTATGGACGCTATTACTGTATCTGGTAATACTTATAGGAATTGAGTACTTCCTCTACAAGAGAATCATTAGCCCAAGATTCAAGAAGCCCAAGCCTACCCCGAGATACCAAGAAGCTAACACCACACCCAATTCACAGATAGTCATCTGCAGCTCGCTACCTCCGTAAGCTCGTCTCTAGGTCGGGAGGAGTTATGTATTCCATAACGCTGACTAATTGTATATATTCACAAGAACTCGATTGCAGACATCAGCATATATTTTAATATAAATTGTATTCGTAAAATATTGTTCCAACAACAAAACCACTGGAGCCCCAATAGGTGGCGCTAAGTGTTATACTTAGCATGTAGTACTGTTCCAGTATGATAGACGTTTCGTTTTCGATTTTGTCATATCGAGCAACCTGTCAGATCTCCCTGGCTACAAGCCTGCCTGATGAGGGTAAAGGCCCAGAAATCATGATCGCAGGAGGGTACCCTGTGACATAATCGAAAGCAATTCTTCTTGTAGGCCGTTTTGCACCTGCAGAAATTATGTATATCTTCTATTTTACATATATCTTTTCCTGCAAAGAACTTTTGATAAAGGTGTGTGAAAGCGCATTTTTATTGATTTTAGTATCTACTCTCCGCATGATGGTGTTAGTGCATACTTTGCCAAATTCCTATGGGTTTGTAGCCGGAAACCACCGAAGCCCCAATAGGTGGCGCTAAGTGTTATACTTAGCATGTAGTACTGTTCCAGTATGATAGACGTTCCGTTTTCGATTTTGTCATATCGAGCAATCTGTTATTTCAGATCTCCCTGGGTACAAGCCTGCCTGATGAGGGTAAAGGCCCAGAAATCATGATCGCAGGAGGGTACCCTGTGACATAATCGAAAGCAATTCTTCTTGTAGGCCGTTTTGCACCCGCAGAAATTATGTATTTCTGCTATTCTACATATATCTTTTCCGGCTAAGAACTTTTGATAAAGATGTGTGAGAGCGCATTTTTATCGATTTTTAGTATCTATATATATATATATATATATATATATATATATATATATATATATATATATATATATATATATATATATATATATATATATATATATATATATATATATATATATATATATATATATATATATATATATATATATATATATATATATATATATATATATATATATATATATATATATATATATATATATATATATATATATATATATATATATATATATATATATATATATATATATGTTAAATCACTTTTTTGCTAAATTACTCTTTAAAAAAATTATTTTATTACTCAAAAATAATACAATTAAAATAGATACATTTAAACTTGCAAAGATTAATATTTAACAAAATGAACTCAAGCTAGACTGAACTGTACTGTATACAAAGAAAAATAACTATTTATATGTTTCGTTATGCTGACTCAGTGGGAACTGTTTACTTTCTCGGTATAGACTTGTTTTCGTAAACAAGTAACACCTGCTGTTTATGAGAATAGGATGATCTACGTTGTTGACTGATATGTGGATACTTTGTTATTGAGATAAGCTTGGCTTTCTGAATAACTGCGTTGGCGGGTGATATCTGATAGTCTGGGAACCAAGGTTAGCATAACTTGTATGATGAAATAGCTGGTGAGAATAGATATAATAACTCCCCCATCAAGATGAAAGTTGGTACGTGGAAGCAACTTTCAAGCTGAATGTTTGTTCAGGTTAAGTTCTATTTCTTCAGATTCTTCTGTTGGTTCACCAACACGTATGTTTGGTCGCCTTTTTGGAAATATTCTTCTCCATTGTACAAAATTTGTTCTGGACCTTGGTGGAGAAGGTGGGTAGTCATCACTATTGGCATTGACAATTCCAATACTGAGGTTTTTAGGTTTTCTTCTATAACATTTACAAAATATGTACAGGATAATTAGACTGAAGATCAGAGTTATGGTCAGGATCGTAAACCAACCGATATGTTTCTTTACGAATGGTTGATTAATTAGTCTGTCCAACTGATCAGAATATTCATTTAATTTATGTTGAGCGATATTTAAGTTTTCTGTGTCAATGTCGTGTAACTTAAGAGGCTTCAAGTCTGGTATATGAATCTTCTCAGGATAATGGCTGCAGCAATCATATGGAATTTGGATTGGAACGTTGCTGTAGGTAACATTATCATAAATATTTACAAATTTCTTCGCTAGAACTTTGGTGCTGCCAATAAATGCACTGCACTCTGGTTGAAGTTTGATTATGGCCTTGGTACTGATTGTTTGGGTAACAACGTCTCTGGAACCACATTTAATAGTCACAGGTAGAGGGTCTGCAACTGCAACTAACCAGGAGTTTTGGTTAAGTTCTTGCACATGATAGTCTTTGGCTAGGATAACTGAAACTTGGCACGTTCTTGGAAGGCGATTGATTAATCGTAGTAACTGGGCTTCACAAACAGCATCACTGTCTATTGGATATGGCAGGATGTTGGAACATATTAGTGTTCGGCTGCTCAAAGATTTACATGATTCCAAGTTGCGAATTGTGATATATAATAATGAATCATCGTTTCGCGCAATTAAATTATTTGTTATTGAAAGAATATGGTGAAGACCTGTTCGATTATCCAAAATTGGTATTGGATATAAATGAAAGAGAATATATTTTTCTGGATCAACTAATGGGATTTCGAGAACAAAAATTATTTTTGAATCATATTGATATGCCTTTAGTTCTATGATTTCGAGATATTGAGCCACACTTGAAGGTTGAATTAACAAAGGTAAATTATTTCTTTGCAATGATTGAGATATGTGCTTTAGTGATTCTATTAAGTCAAAAGGTGTAATAATTGAACTGTGTAAAATCCGTAAACGGGCGAAAACAATTGAATTTATAATATCATTCAAAGAATTTTCAAGAAATGAATAACTTTCCATTAATAGTTCGCAAATATTTAATATTTCTATTTGAGAGGAATAATATTTCAGATCGTCAGAAATATCCAGTATTGATTTTCGAATTTCTATAATATCATTATTGAATGTTTCCTCGTCAATTTTGAATTTCTGAATAGTTGAATTAAATTCTTTTATTACTGAGGTAGTTACTGAGATTTGATTTTTAAGAAGATTTTCGATTTGATATTCATCATGCGTTATTTTTTCTATACAGTCATTAAAATATTCGCCATCGGAGGCATCTAAGTTTCCTGTAATTGCTTTCCTAAATGTTCCTATACCATTAAAAATTCCACGTTTTTCTCTAAGAATATATTTTTTAGTATCTGCCATTATCTCTGTATATTTTTGATTTACAGCTCCTGATATTTGTCTAAGGAGACTAATATGTGTTAATACTTCAGATTTAAATGCTTTCATTCGTGGTACGTCTTCGTTGATATTATTAGTAAGGTTTTCTAAAATTCTATCATTATTTACAATTGTATCCTTAATTGGTTCTAAGTCTTTATATACAAGTAATGTCCATTTGTCATTAGAGATTCTTATTTTTGCTTCTTCATGAAAGAAGACTCCTATGGTGTTGTTAATTGGACTTATGGAGTATTGGGACTGGACGACTGATGACAGTCCGAGGATGGTCCTGGAAGAGAAATTTGCTCGTAGTATGGTTTTAATCTATCAAAATTTATTTTAGATTTTTGTTTAGTATTAGGATTTAATAAGAGGGCTGAGTTTTAATAAATTTCGAGAATTTCGAAAGGGCCATTAAATTTGTTTTGAGCTTTATCTTTAATTTGGGATTCGCGTACATATACTTTTTCACCTATTTTATATTCATGAAGATGTTTGGGAACATGTTGATCAAAACGTTCTTTTGCTTTTTCTTTTTGTTGTTTCGTTTTATCACGAGCAGATTTATAAAGAAATTGCATACGATTGTTTAAATCACGTATGTATTTTGATATAAGGGTTTTCTCATTATATAGGATTTCAGGGGGTCTAGAAGAAATATGACCAAAAATTAGTTCTAAGGGCGTAAAACCGTGGGTTCTATTTTTCGTGTTATTGTAACAAATAACAGCATATGGAAGTACGTTGAACGGATGTTCATGTGGGTTTTCGGTTTGATTAGCTCTTATCATTTCGCTAAGTTTAGCGTGAAATCTTTCTAGAGAGCCGTTTGATTGGGGATGACCTACACTAGAAAATGTTATTTTTATGTCGTATAGTTCACATAGGTCTTTCATTAGTGTATTATTAAATTCACGGCCATAATCACAATGGATTCGTAGTGGGGTACCATAGTGTTGGAAAAATAAAATAATAGTGTTGACAATAGTTTTTGATGTTTTATCTTCAATTGGATAAGCTTGGGTAAATTTAGTAAGTTCGTCTCGTATTGTCAAAGCATAGTTCTTAGATGGATATTCAAATATATCGATATTTATTCGTTCAAATGGTGTTTTCGGTGTTTCTGTTATCACTAAAGGGTTGCTTAAATTTTTTCGACATATTTTAATTTTTTGACATGTTTCACAACTTTTTATAAAATTTTCTACATCTTTAATCATTCTGGGCCAATTATATTTTTCTTTGATGCGTCTTAAAGTTTCGTTAATTCCGCGATGTAAATTACTTTTGCCTAAATGGTATTGTTCCAATATAATTGATATTTGGTCTTTATCTGAGATAGTTACAATATTTTGACAAATACATATTTTAATATCTTTGTCTGCAAAGATAAAAGAAAATATTTCAAGAATAGGAAGGTCTATTTTATTTTCAATAAAATATGTTGACGAAAGGTCAAATTCGTTTTGTCCTGTATAAATAATATAGAAAAGATGTTGGAATACATTTTCTGGATCGAGTAACAAAGGAATTATGTAATATTTCCGATTTTTAACTGTTTTACTAGAGAAAATATTTAGTCTTTGTATTGAAAAGTCTGCATTTTCTTCAAAAATGTCTTCTAATATTTCATGATGTAATTCTCCTAAATTCTTTTGTTGAAAAAAGGTTATTATGTTTTTATGTGATTTATTTAGAAGTTGTTCGTTTGAAGTGTCAACTTTTGAATAATCAATTAAAGATTTTGTTTCGTACATATTAGCAAATGTGTTGTAATCTTCGGTTATTTTTTCATCATCGAAATTTAAATTTGAGTTATTAGATTTGTCGTCATCGTCTTGATTTGTCGCAAAAATAGAGAGTTTTGATTGGAATTTTGCGCATTGATTAAAATGATTAATTTTAATTCTTGATAATGCGTCTGCGTTTTTATTGAACTTACCGGGTTTGTAAATTATTTCATACTCATATTCTTCGAGTTTAAGTCTCCAGCCTGCGAGTCTACTACCTGGGTCTTTGATTGAAAAAAGCCAAGTAAGAGGGCGGTGGTCTGTGATTAGTTTAAATTTTCTGCCAAAAAGATACGGGCGAAAATGTTTTACTGCCCATACGATTGCAAGGAGTTCAAGTTCAATAGTTGAATAATTTGTTTCGGCTTTTCATAGGGTTCTAGATGCATAGCCAATTGGTAAATCTTTTCCTACAGGTCCTTGTGATAACACAGCGCCTATTGTAAAAGCATCTGTGGTCAAAAGAAATGGTTCGTCAAAATTTGGGTATATAAGAATTGGGTCGGAAATCAGCAATTTTTTCAGTTCGTCAAAAGATTCTTTGCAATCAGAATAAAAGTCAAATTTTATATCTTTTTGTAAGTGGTTTAGAAATTTTCGCAAAATTAGGAATGAATCGTCGATAATATCCTACTAAGCCAAGGAAAGATTTTATATCCTTAGGATTTTTTGGTTGGGAAAAATTTGAATACATTCAATTTTTGCTGGATTTGTTTTAACACCGTCTTTAGTTATTACGTGTCCAAGATATGCTACTTCTTTGCGTAAAAATTCGCATTTGTCTGGTTGTATTTTAAAATTAGCTTTTCTTAGTCGTTTGAAAACTTCGCGTAATCGATGGATATGTTCGTCAATTGTAGCGGAATAAACTATAATATCGTCCATATAGACAAGACATCGTTCATTTAAGATTCCTAAAAGAATATTGTCCATTACACGTTGGAATGTAGATGGGGCATTCTTTAGTCCGAAGGGCATTCGTAAAAATTCATAATGACCGTTTTCTACTGAGAACGCTGTTTTTGAAATATCTTTAGGATCTATCTCTATCTGATGGAAACCAGAAGCCAGATCAAGAGTAGTGAAATATTGACACTGTCCAAGTTGGTCAAGTAAATCTGAGATATTAGGAAGTGGATATTTATCATTGACAGTGGATTCGTTCAATATTCTATAATCTATTACGATTCTCCATTTTTGTTTATTACTAGAGTCGATTTTTTTCGGTATAACCCAATCTTATGTTTGATTTCACTTGTGAAGGAAAGGTTGTCACCTTCTAGATAGAAAATGTCTTCGAAATTGACATAAAGATTTGTGATTAATTCTTTTTCTTCTTCGTTTAAATGGTCAAGTCTAAGCTGGGATCTAATAGTCGGGATTATATTTGAAGTTTGAAATTCGGGAGATTCGGGAAGATTGAAATTAAGAAGTGTGTGTTGTTCTCGTATGGGAGGGGTTTGTATTGCAAAATTTTTTATATTTTTCCCGAACATAGCTGATCCTTGAAGGGTTTCCCCACCAGGGATGCCATGTTCTACTGTGGGCGGAGTTTGTATCGCAAAATTTTTTATATTTTTGTGCGAACACGGACAATCCTGAAGGGTTTCCCCACCAGGGATGCCATGTTCTACATGGGGATTGGTTGTATTCGAATTTGTTCGAAAGTTGGGCGGAGCTACAGTCTTCTTACCTCGTCTTTCCCCTGCGGGGACACAGCTCCATTTCTTCGATTGAAAACAAGGAATACAAACTCCCTTCCCTGTGTCCTGTAGTTTGTTTTTTGCGTAAGGACCTGTGGTCCTGTTGTTTTTTGTCATTCGTTAAGTCGCCGCCTTCGCAAATGGAAAGAAGGTCGGCCTCAGATTTCCCACCCAGACTCTGACGATCCGGAGAGAAATCCAACTCAAATAATGAATAAGTCTTTTTCCTTTTATTATTTTGTTTTCTAAGTTCTAACGAACTGTCAGCATAAATTGTATGCAGAGATTCGCGCTCGCGGCTACTATCGAGCAACAGGGTTTCATCTGGTTTGTCATGTTTATTTAACTCATTATCAGATTTGAATTTATTATTTATGATTGATACTCTCTTCCACGGGGTACCTCCTGGAGACGTTATCCATGTAAGTAGCTCCGTCGAAAGTGTCTACTAAATAGGTCCTATATGAATTGTCGTGGTTTGTTAAGTATTCAGGGGCTGGAATTGACAAGCTTGTCAGGCACCCACCACTCACCCGGGGAATTTTTGAATGTTCGTTCCCCTCGCCAGAAAAGAGATTGAGCATAGGCTCAAGAAGGGGGACGGTGTTGCTGGGCGAATGGACTTCTGAACTACCACCCTTGGGAACTACACCAGAAGTAGGAGTAGCCATTGGTAGTCAGTTATTAAAAATTTTTGTTAAAGATTCAAAGTCCGGACTTGCCGAACAAACAAATTAGGGAGCAACGGGAGTCAGTCGGGGGAAAGTCACTTAAAACTAAAGTAACGTAACCCGAGCGGAGTCCTATCACTAAGTCTAAGTTTTAATTTACAAAAATCTTATGGATTTATTTACTTAAAAAATCCAAACAATATGGCTTTGGCCGTGTGTAGGCTTTGCTAAGTCCTTACACCACTAAATATTTCACCTTTCGATTTTAAGTCGAAACGTTCAAAGAAAGCACTACGCACTGTCACTATTAGTGTTCGTGTAGGTACTTTGACGTATGAGTTTATTGTTTATAGTTTATTATTAGTCAATGTTGAGATTTACACAAAGTTCGCTCAACAGTCTTTTGCCAAACAACTAGTAATTGACCACAATTACTAGAACTGTCTTTTTGCTCACTTTAGGTAATCAAGACAAATCAAAAGAGAATAACAAATCTCTCGTATCTGTTATTTGTTTATCAAAATTCAGAATAAACACTGTGACTGCTAAGTAAAGTCTTTTAGTTACAACTTTGAATCAAAATACAATCTATCTTAACCTAGTCGAACTAATTAAGTGAATATCTTTTTCTATTTACACTAAAAATTTAAGTTTTATTTATTATTATTAATAAAGTCAAAATCAGGTAAAATCTTAGTTTTATTTAAAAAGCTGGCAAAGCTATTTAAAAAATAAAAATCAAAAATGATATTTTCAAAATTAAAAGTTAAAAATCAAAACTCAAAAAGATATTCTTTTCAAGCTTGCCAAAAGTCCCTATCTAATAGTCCACTCGGGTCACGCCGCTTGGGATATTAGACGCGAAAATGTTGTAATATTTAATTATTTAAAAATTAAAATTAAAATTAATATTTTGTTAAAGTTAAAGTTTATGATATCTTATATAATATATACAAAGTCACGAATATATATATATATATATCAAATCAAATCAAATTTTAGTCAAGATCAAATGCACGGTTTTTGCTAAGTGTTCCTTAGAATAAACAATCCTCTACACTTAAGAGAGATTGAGAACTTCAGGAACTGACGTGCTATGTCTCTGGAGGGATCGTTAATTTTTAAAAAGATCGGATTCACCAAGCGTACTTAATGCTAGGATCCTATCTTACCTAATACAAGATCAAGTAAATTATTATTTACAATTTGTTTAAACAATTAAGTTTAGTTACAAGAGAATATCAAAATCAGGTTTGTCACAATCAGTAAATTTACAAAAATATGATTCGCCCAATTAAGGGTAGATCATAAAATACAAATCAAATAAAATATACAATGTTACAAGATAGTAAAAGTTTGCAGTCAAAAATCGGTAATTTAAAAATTTGTAAGTTATAAAAATATTTATCAGTGAGCAATTCGTTAAAAATTTAGAGTGAAAAGCAAATTCAAATTTTCCCAAAATAAGCAAAGGTAAACAGGTCTACGTTTTGAAAATTGAGTGATAATTTATGCCAGAAGTTACAGAGTTTTAACTTTAACACTTGAACACTAGTTAGGCTAAGGTTTTGAGCAAAGACTGGAAACTTGATCTGGAGAAAAACTGAGCTTGGAGAACGCTTAGAGGAGAAGGAGACCAGAGGCACAACTACTTACTAGTTTTTTCCTCACGCAATTTAGACAGCCAGTTATTTTTTCTTCCAGATGCCTCCTACTAGGCCATAAATCAAGAGAACCAGATTTAAGACCCGAGGACGATCTTCACAATCAGAGCTCTACTAAGAACCTTAGTGCAATGGAACCTTTCAAGCAAAGATCCGGCGCAATCCAACGTTGGGAACAAAGTGCAAGGTTCCTCTCGTAGGCTTCGGCTGTATCACTCAAAAGGGCAAAAAAGAAACGCACAATTAACACTGCTTCCGACGCTTAGGAGGGTATATGAATATAGGCTATGTCACTCACGATATTTACGCGTGTTACTTGTCGTTAAGAGATGATCGAAAAGCTATCGAAACAAAAATCTGTCTATATTTATACTAATCGAAGTTTGACGTCACGGCGACACCCTTTTGCACGCTCTGGACCAATCCTGTTGATTGTGGGCGGAGTCCCGTGAACGAAACTGGTGCATTTTCTGTTCATTTTCGAACAAGATTTTCTTGAAGGAACATCTCCCGGGAAACTTTAAAGTCCCGTGGGATCTTTGTTTTTGAGAATTTTCTCAGTTTGGGATTTTTCCCTAGAATAGTATCACTTTATACGTATTCTAGCCAAGTTTCAGATTTTTATTACAACTTTTTTCTTTTTGAAAATAAAAAATTCGTACAGCCTTAAAACTTTGTTAAACGATAGTTCTTTATTTAATATTTATTCCTGCGAAAAATCAGATTTTTTCTATTAGTCGTTTTATAGATATTGGACATATTCACCAGGTCCTGGTGCATTACTTCCAACGTCGATTTCCTGGTTTTCTAGTTGTTTTTTTCAAAAATGTTTTATTATATAAAACTCTTCTTTTTGTATGGGCTTTCATCCTGTGAAGGTCCCAAGTTGATATCTTTATTTTGATTTTTTGTTTATCCAAAATTTTGACTGAAATATTTCCTTGAAAATTTAATATGTTGTAGTTTAATTCATTGGGAATCTTTTTTGTCTAGTGACTTTTTTACGTCCGACGTCGCGTTTAGGCGATATGGACGTAGCGTCCTTTTCCAGGAGTGGCATCTGCGACGCCTATCTTCTTTTATTCATAATTTCTGTATTTCTTGATATATCCGTTTGAAATTTGGGTACAAGGTGGCCCTAAGGGGTCTCTTTCGATTAGTCCTTACGGCACTTGTTTGTCTGGTTTAGAAAAAATTTTATTTAAGATTGAAATTGAAAAATTAAAATTTAACGAACTCGAATTTTTGAATTTTTTCCTTTTAAGCTAATTTTCTCTGTTATTACTGAACGGATTTTAATCATTCTTTTACTGAAATGTGTGTTTTGATAAGGCCTTTGTGGGGATGTTAAAAGTTTTGTAGAATATTTAGATTTTTGATTTTGAAAAAATTTAATCGTTGAATTTTAGGTAGAAATAATGGTGTTTTTGTAAAGATTTTTATATGAGCGTGAAGCGCATATACTAGAGATCATTTGTACAAAGTTTCATTAAATTATTTTGATTAGAAATATTTTTAATTAAATTTTATACTTATAGAAATTCTGGAATCGATCAGACCAATCCGATTGTAGCGTGGTTGAATCTGATTGGCTGAAAGACTTGAATGCTTTAAAATGATTGGATGGAATGTTTCCATCGAATTTTCGAGATTAGGTGTGGTTACGTTTGTTATTCGATTTGGTTCGAAGCTCTAGAAGATGAGTTCTAGGCCTGTTTCCAATGTCTAATGCATGTAAATATATAGGGAATTCCTTTTTCTTTATTGTGGCCTAATTTTACTTGTAGAATTTGCTTGATTTCGGCAAAAAATGCGATATTACGAAATTATCGAAAATGGTTCTATTTCGATATTTGAAAAATCAATAATTGTTTTTGGGATTGCGTTCGCATTGATAATTGTTGTCAAAAATTCGCCTTTTTGATTGACATGGACAAGGGCATTTGGGATATGTACTTTTTCTATTTCTTTTTGGGATCGGTATTGATTAGATGACATTTTAATTTAAAAACTTGTTCTGTTCTACCTTGTATAGTTATTTTATTTTCATTTGCCTCGTATGTTTCGAGTTCTGTTGAAGAGTAATTGTCTTTAACTTTATACAGTAGTAGTGTTTTAAAATTGGTAATAAGTTGTTTATTTTTTAAATCGATTGTACATTCGTAGTGTTCTAGAAAGTCAAGACCTAGAATTCCGTCAAAATCAATGTCTAAGTTGTAAATATAGACTTTGTGAGGGTCAGCGTTTTTAAAATTTATTAAAGTTGATTCAGTTATTAAAAGTTTTTGTTCGGTAATGCCTTGAATTGTTGCATTTTCGGGGAAACGATTTGGAAAGTTCTTTACTGTATTTTCTTTGAAAATTGAAATACCTGCACCAGAATCTATGAGTAGTTTGAAAGTATTTGTTGCGTCTTTAATATAGTAGAGATTTTTGGGATTTATAGCAAGGAAGGGATTTAAAGAAATAGTTGTTCGGGGAAATTGAGCGAGGGATTCATATCGTCTAGTGTGAGAGTTTCGATTTGGGCTTGTATTTGATTTGTTTCTTGATTGGGTGGATGGTTTTGATCTGGGGATAAAAGAAAATTTTGATTTTCCTCGATTGGAAAATTTTGGTGCTCTTCGATTGGCTCGTTAAAGTTTAAATTGGAATCTGGATTCTCATAAGAATTGTCGTATTCGTTTTCGAATAAAGTAGAGGGGTCTTCATAAGAAAAGAATTAGGGATCTTGGTAATTTTGTTGATAGTCTTGATAATAGTCATTAAAATATTTTTCTTGATTATTATCGGTGCTAACTAAGTGAGCTTTGAAATTAGGATTTTTCTGAATTACTGAGGGTCGAGAATAATTAAAATTCGGTTGACGTTGGAAATTATTTTGATTTGATTGGTTATTTGTAATATTTGGGGTTTGCGTATTTGGACTTCTTTGTTGTTGCATGTTCGGTCTGTGTGACTGAAAAGAATTTGTTTAAGGGGCAAACTGGGGTCGCTGAAAATTTGAGTTTTGGGAAAAATTGGGACGTGGTTGTCCGTTATTGGCATGGCATTGATTTGCTGAATGACTAATACGTCCACATTTAAAACATTTTTGTGTTTGAAAGTTTGGTTTTCTCAAAGGTTGATTGAATGGCTTTGGTGGGTTCGGTTTTGAAACTTTTTGAGATTCGAAATAGGACAATTGAAGTTCACGTCGAATACGTATTTGGGCTTCAAGAAGATCTCTTGGGTTACTGGCACGAATTATATGTCCAATACGGGGTTCGAGACCAGTTAAGAGGGTGCTCAGGGACATGGATTCGATCAGGGTTATTTGAGCTTGTTTCTGTTGTGGGGTGAGATTAGACTTTTGTATATTAGCGTGCATTTTTGCATTTAGCACTTGAAGTCGGTTGAGGAAGGTTAAAGGACTCTCATTAGGTAATTGTTTGATACGTTGTAAGTCTTGTATTAAAGAAGACAAGTCTCGCGTATCTCCGAAATGAGAATTTAAAAGTTGTTTTATTTCTAAGTAAGAAATAGGATTTCGAGAGCTTATTAGCTGCGCGGCTCTTGCACGTAATTTATTTTTTATGTGGATTACTAATAAATCTTTTTGATCGCGTGTAGACATATTGTAAGCACGATCACAAGCATTGAGAAATGTTTGGAGAAAAATTTGATCTCCATCGTATTCAGGAATTATCGAAAATATTTCAGATAATTTATACGGTTCAATTTCGGGTGTCTCAGGGACATTTTGTATTCCGTTATCAGTCATGGTTGCTCAATATATCACAATATCAAAATGAAATAATATAGGCACACAATATTATATAAAAGGATACGAACTTAAAATTAAGAATTTAGGTTGATTGGCAGTACGTAAAGTAGTACACAAATCAACGTAAATTAAAGCAATACTAAAATCTACAAAATTTAAATTTTTCTTGAAATTTGATTAACTGTATAATCAAAATTTGAAATTAAAATATTCTTTTGGATTTGTTTTTGAATTCAGTTTTTCGTTAACTAATTATCAAAATTGAAAAATCGAACAGTTTCCTTAAATTTGAATTAAATTTCAATATTTTTGGAAAATTGAAAAAATGAAAATTAATAAACGAGATGATTCAGTCTTACGTTACTAGTAGAAACATCAGACTCCGTCGTGTTCTCTGCAGCAAATTCTACCAGGGGTTTCACTAGGTGTTCCTAATCCGTAGATTGACTGCGAGTTGGTGACGTCGGGTCGTGATTTTCTCTGTTTTTCTTGTTTTTCACAGGTTCTTCTGAACAATGGATTGGGATCCTCCGTCGACAGTTAGAGTGCACAAGGGCTTCGTGTTCTGTTAGACGTGTTCAGATCCTACCGACTGCGCCAGTTTGTTAAATCACTTTCTTGCTAAATTACTTTTTAAAAAAATTATTATTACATTTAAACTTGCAAAGATTAATATTTAACAAAATGAACTCAAGCTAGACTGAACTATACTGAACTGTACTGTATACAAAGAAAAATAACTATTTATATGTTTCGTTATGCTGACTCAGTGGGAACTGTTTACTTCTTTCTTGAACACTTGGGTCAGGACGTGGGTTCTGCTGATGAAGCTTTCTCGGTATAGACTTGTTTTCGTAAACAAGTAACACCTGCTGTTTATGAGAATAGGATGATCTACGTTGTTGACTGATATGTGATACTTTGTTATTGAGATAAGCTTGGCTTTCTGAATAACTGCGTTGGCGGGTGATATCTGATAGTCTGGGAACCAAGGTTAGCATAACTTGTATGATGAATGTTTTTTATTTAATTTTAGAAAATATCGCGTACTGGGTATTATCGTAACAAATTCTGATTCATAACTTGTAGGAACAGGTAAAATGTGGTAGAGTTCAAATTGTTTTTCAAAATCTATCGGTATTGAAAGAAAATAAGTTATCTTAGTCTGCTGTATTTCGCATTTTACTTTAATTATCGATTCGAACTTAGAGATCTTTTTAAGAGTGACAGTGAACAGTAGTTCATTCTTATAATGAAAAGAGATTCTTCTTGTTTCTGCAAAAAGATTTGTAGGTGAAATTATACTAGGGTGTATTATGCCTAGTTTGCAAAATGTAATAGAGTTCTCGATATCTTGCAGTGTGCTTAATAACAAGTTATATAAAATAATTAGTTGGTTATACAAGTCTTTAGCAAAAAGAATATCCTGAATTTCAACATCTTCTCGCAATAGTTGATCTAAAACCAATATTTCAGATCTTAACAAGTTTTGATTACGTTGAATATCTCTAATTGTATTATTAGAGTTTTTGATAACTTGATTATTAAGAGAGTATTGCATTTCTAGCTGGGTCTGCAAGTTATTACCCTTAGTTTCTAAATGGCTTAGTATTTTATATATTTTGTCCCCATCATTAGAATCTAAATTACCTGTTATATCTTTAAAAACAGATCCTAAGCCGTTTATTAAGTCTCATTTAAGACGACTAGTATTATGTATGGAAATAATTTCTAACTTAGTAAGAATAGATTTTTTACAAAACATAGCAATATTTTCGTAATGTTCTAGTTCCCTAACTAAATTTATACTATTCGAATAAGTAACCTTAAGATTATCATGTTGGATAATTAAATTCTTATATTCTATGAAGATTTGTTCTATGTCATAAAAATGTACGAACATATGTTCGGTTCTTTGAAGTTTGGCGGGTCCTAAGTTTATTGGTAAGGCGCCCAAATTCTCCGTAATATTTCTTATTTCTGTCCCTTGTCCTGGGATGAGGAACCTGAAATATTTTTAAAATGATAAGTTTTTCTTTTCGGTCTTTTGACGTTAGATAGATGTATTTTATCCGTTTGTGGGATTAATTCTAGCGATTTTTAAATTTTTGTTGACCTGAGTTATTTTGCTCTGGTTTGTATTTATTTGATGTCTTTGATTGCTTTTGTTTGTTTTTAACGAGTACCTTTTCAGGAATTTTTGGCAATTCTTCTCGAGATTCGTTAGTTTTGTTGACAATTTTTTCTCTAGATTGTTGAATTGTTTCATTTAGCTTTTGATAGAAAAGTTTCATTTTGTCACGGTGATTAGAGATGTAATTATTGACGAGTTGTTTTTCTATCTCGAGATTAAAAGGGGATTCTGCAGCTAGGTGGCCTGTAACTATTTCATATAGGGCTAGATTTGTGACAGAATGTATAGTATTATTATATGCTAGTATAGCATAATTGACTTTCATTTCTACGGGTTCATTTTTAAATTCTTGTTGGTTATTGAGCAGCCTGATGTGCTCGATCAGTGTGGAGTGGAATCTTTCTATAAGACCATTGGATTCGGGGTGTTGGGAAATTATAAAGTGAATCTTAATCTTATGTGTCTCGAGAAGTTCACGAATTATAGAGTTTTTAAATTCTAATAGATTGTCTGAAATTATTTGGTCTGCGATACTGTGATGAGAGAAATATTTTATTAAATTATTGGCAACTTCTATAGATTGAGCAGAGTTTAATTTGTACGCCTGAGCATATTTAGAAAACGAATCAACTAAGGTTAAAAATTTGCAGTTTTCTAGAGAGATGCTGTCGATATGTAGGATTTGGAAGGGTTTATTTGCGGTAGGTGTGATGTTTAGTTCTAATTTCAGCGGCTTCCTATCATATTTCGTTAATTGCTAAATTTCGCATTCATTAATATAAGTTTGGATAGAAGCACGTTGATTAGGCCAATAATAGTTATTTTTATGCGTTTTTCAGTTTCATCGATCTCGCGATGATTTGTATTCCCTTCGTGTTGGTTTTGAATAATTTGCTATATTTCGTCATTTTCAGTGACGTCAATTAATTTCTTAGTACATTTAATCATATTGATTTGGGAATTTTTAAAGTATTTTTGTAAAACAACACTAAATTTTTCGTACACGGGGTCTTCGAAATATAAGTGATATTTCACTTTGGGAACAATGGTCTCTTTAACGAATTTTAAAACATCAGTTTCAAAGTTGTTTTCTGAAAACTGAACATAAATGCGTTGTTTAGAATTAAATAGATCAATGCGAGATAAAGCAGCAGGGGCATATTTAGCTTCAGAAATTATTAACTGATTTTTACCGAGATTAACAGGATATTCTACGATAG